>JADMNL010000024.1:420920000-420950000 GCA_016271365.2 Neoceratodus forsteri | reverse complement strand
CTTCAAATTGTGTCCCCTTGTTCTTGCACATCTCTTTTTCTGAAAGAGGCTACCCTCTTGGACTTTGTTGAGTACACTGAGGTACTTAAACGTTTCTATCATGTCCCTCCTTTCCTCAAGGGTATACATATTAAGCTCCTTTAGTCTCTCCTCGTATGGCTTCTCTTGCAGACCCTGCACCATTTTAGTTGCCCTCCTCTGAACTGCCTCCATCCTATCTATATCCTTTGCTGAGACGGGGTCTCCAGGACTGGACGCAGTACTCCAGATGGGGTCTCACCAACTGTCTGTACAGGGGGATAACAACTGCCTGCTTTCTGCTAGCGATGCCTCTCCCTATACATCCCAGTATCCCCCCCAGCCCTCCCTACCACCTTCTCACATTGTTTGCCAACCTTAAGGTCATCTGATATGATTACCCCCAGGTCCCTTTCCATTTTTGTTGTTGTTACTACCTCCCCCCTCATTGTGTAATCTTCCCCTGGCTTTCTGTTTCCCAGGTGCATTATTTTGCACTTCTTTGCATTGAATCCAAGCTGCCATACTTCTGACCATTCCTCCAACCTTGCCAAGTCCCTTCTCATCCTTTCCACGCCTCCTTGTGTATCAACCCTGTTGCAGATCTTTGTGTCATCTGCAAAGAGACATACTTTTCCTTCCAGTCCCTCTGCAATGTCACTTATAAAGACATTAAAAGGGACTGGACCCAATACTGAACCCTGCGGTACCCTGCTAGTAACTCCTCTTTCTTCAGAGTGGACTCCATTTACAATTACTTTCTGTGTCCTGTTGTCCAGCCAATGTTTTACCCAGGCTACCACCCTGGGACCCACTCCCAGGCTGGTTAATTTGACTATTAATCTTTTGTGTGGGACTGTGTCAACTGCCTTGCTAAAGTCTAGGTAGGCCATGTCCACAGACCCTGCCTGGTCTACTACTTTGGTCACCCAGTCAAAGAAATCAATTAGATTCGTCTGACATGACCTTCCCGCTGAGAACCCATGCTGCCTTGGGTCCTGTGCCCCACTGGCCTCTAGATACTCAACAATTCTTTCCTTCAGAAGTGATTCCATCTCTTTCCCTACCACAGAGGTCAAACAGACAGGTCTGTAGTTTCCTGCCTCTGTCTTGGTCCTACTTTTGTGAAGGGGAATCACATCTGCCTTTCTTCAGTCCTCAGGTACCACTCCATCCTCCCATTATTTGTTAAAAAGGGTAGTAAGTGGCGTCACTAGTTCTCTCCTTAATGCTTTTAGAATTCTGGGATGAATTCCATCAGGCACCATTGCTCTGTCCACTTTCAGTTTTAGGGGTTCTTTCAGAACCCTTTCTTCTGTGAAAGGACAGGGATCGACCCCCCTGTCCAGAGTGCTTCTGTTAATTGGATTAGGCACCTCCCCCTCCTCCTCCTTCGTGAATACTGAGCAGAAGTATTCGTTCAGTATCCCTGCTTTTTCACTGTCCCTCTCTGCCCACCCACTGTCCATTCTATTCAGCCTCACTATCCCTCCCTTTGTCCTTCTACGCTCCCTGATATACCTATAAAAGGTTTTATCCCCCTTCTTAACCGAGTTGGCTATCTTTCCTCAGTTTGGGCCTTTGCTATTCTGACTACCCTCCCTGCTTCCTTCTGCCTTAACTGGTACAGTTCTCTGTCCTGCTCCTTCTGTGTTTCCTTATACTTCCTAAATGCTGTCTTTTCTCCCTAACCTTCACCGCCACCTCTTTTGAGAGCCATAGTGGCTTTTTCTTTCATTTTGATTTATTTGCTTCACACAAAGGCTTGTTGCCTCTGTGATGGCAGTTCTGATATTTCCCCATTGTTGCTCCACCCCTCCTTCTAGCCTGTTTGCTAGTGCTCTTCTAAGGCACTCTCCCATCTTGTCAAACTCAGCCCTCCTGAAGTCCACAACCCTCACTTTTGTATGGTTTGACTCTGTAGCTGAGTTTATCGTGAACTACACTGTTTGGTGGTCACTTGTTCTCAAATGGCTATCCACTTCTAGATCTGAGATCCTCTCACTGTCCCCATTTGAGAGTACGAGGTCTAAGATTGCTCCCTCAAGAGTAGGTTCCAAAACTAGCTGTCTGAGGCATGCCACCTGAAGGGCATCGAGAATGGCCCTGCTTTTGGATGTGGCTGCAGCAAAGGTGCTCCAGTTGACATCCGTCATAGTAAGGTTCCCCATCAACAGTATCTCCCCTTTCTCTGCCATCCTAAGTATGCCTTCTACCATATCCTTATCCATTCCCTCCCCGACATGGGGATCTGTATACAACCCCTGTGCAGATTGTGGTGCCATTTCCAGTCTCTAAGATGACCCACAGTGCCTCCTCTCCTCCCTGTTTACTCTTTTGTTCAGTTGCTTTTATCCCTTCCCTTACATAGAGTGATACTCCGCCCCCTTTTCTCCCCTCCCTGTCTCTCCTGTAGGTTGTGTACCCTGGTATGTTAACATCTCAGTTACGGTTCTCTGTGTACCAGGTTTCTGTCACTGCTACGATATTCAGGCATCCCTCTTCCATCAATGACACCAGTTCAGGGAGCTTGTTGCCCAGACTACGGGCGTTAGCACTCATTACCCTCCATTTCTTGATGGTCTTACCCCTTTTTGCCCCATCCCTGTCCTTACTGCGTTTGTCACGTTCTCCATTTACCCCTGCGCTTCTGCCCATCGACATCTCTATGCTGATGTCTACCTCACTTAGTGCCCTGATTTTTGGGGGGGCTAGGATTTCCCTGCTCCTCTCCAGTGCATCCCCCCCCGGCTAGTTTAAATGCTTGCCAATGAAGCATTTAAACCTATCACCTAGGATCCTGGTTCCCCTCCTGGACAGATGCAGACCATCATGCCAGTATAGGCCTGCATCCCTCCAGGTGGACCCCCAGTCCCCAATGAAGCCAAATCCCTGAGCTCTGCACCAGTTTTTCAACCACTGATTGAATCCCATGTTGTAGAGCACCCTAGCCTCACCTGTGCCATAGACAGGCAGCCCCTCTGACAAGGTTACCGTGCGTGATATTTGTCTAAGGCCCCTCCCCATCTCCACAAATGCTTCTTGCACTGCTCTGATCCTTTTCTTAGCCAGGTCATTTGTCCCTAGGTGGACAATGACATCCTATCCCTCCCCTGTGCAGCTGCTCCTGAGATCCTGAGGATTCGCTCCCTGTTCCTCCAAGCCATGGCACCAGGCAGGCACCTTACCTCCCTCTCCCTTCCCTCCCCAGTTCTACCTTCCTAACAATGGAGTCCCCCACCAGCAGTTGTTTCCTTCCCCTGTGGGGTCCCATGCCACCCTCCTGTGGGTCTCCTTTTTGGAGGTTCCCAGCATCCTCCTTGGTCTCCACTGTGGGTGCCTCCATAGAGGAACCACACTTTTCCAGAACGGCATAGAAATTTTGGAGAGGTACAACTGGAGGGATGCGACTCTGTTCCACCACCCTCACCCTCCCTGAGCCCACTGTGGTCCAACCGCTCCTCTTTCTTGGCAACCTCTGAGGCAACGGCAGTGAGCCTGGTGGTCCCTGGGTGGGAGAGGAGGTCCCACAAATCCTGGCCAACTCCGCCTGTAGATGAGCAACCTCCTCCCTCAGCTCAGAGAGGTGCCTGCAGATGGGACAACACCGCATCCTCCAGAACGTCTCCCGGAAGACTGCTGCTCCACAGCCACTGCACTGCACCACTCCCATCATGTCTTATTTCTGGCCCACTAATTGTTGTTTAGAATACTTACTCTGTCCTCTGTTTTTTTTTTTTTTTTCCTGTCCCTACTTGCACCTCTGTGCCCTTTTAGCTCCTGATCTTCCTGTTCCGAGACAAGAAGTTCCTATATTTCTCAGTAGTCTCCTTACTTACTCAGAGTCAGACCTCCAGCAGCTGGGGGGGGGAGCTACTCTTGCCCTTTTAGGATGGTGAGTCTTTGGCCGCTCTGTGATCACTCACTTCCTGCGCCCAAACAGGAAGTTCCTGTTGTCAGTTAAATCCTGTGCCTATAAAAGTAGAACTGCCTTTGGGTGGAGGGGAGGGAAGGAGGGCAATATAGTCCCAGTAGAGAAGTTTCGTTATACCAGCAGCTCCTTCCTCCTGGTGCTCTGCTTGTTCTCTGGCAGAAGCTATCTAGGGCAGTGTTTAAATCTGGTTTTAACCTGGCTCCTTCTAGCTAAGCCATTCCCCCTACTTTGCAAATCTTTCTACACTTAGTTAATTTCACAGATAATTCCCTTCAGCCACCTGTGACAAGCACCTAGATAACTACACAGATAACAATTCACTTCAACTAACTCTGACAAACACACAAATTTATTTATTTATTTATTTTTTACACCCTAAATTTAAGGTCCCAGTACAAGAGTTTTAGTTCTTAGTCCCAGTAGATAAGTTTATTTATACCAGCAGCTCCTTCCTCCTGGTGGTCTTGCTTGTTCTCTGTTTCTTCCCCCCCCCTTCCCTCTCCTTTGTCACCTGGTGGTTTCGGCGCCTTGGAGAGTGGCACAAGCCACAAGTGAAATGGGGAGGGGGGAAGACAGGGAACATACCAGAAGGAACAAGATTGAATGGGGGGGGGCAGCTCGGCTCCCCCTTTTGGCAGCACAGTCAGTGGTTCACCCCGAGAGGATGATTGGGCAGAGGAGCTCAGGAGCCATTTTGTAGGTGACGACGGCTGGAGAGAATTAGGAGGGAAAGAAGAGGCTGTAAAAATAAATAAATAAATAAATAAATACAAGTTTTACATTTAAAACTAAAAAAAAAAAAAAAAATACCAAAGTACAGTCCGTGCCACTTGCCCGAGGAAAAGACAGAGCCGTATTGAGCGGCCAGCAGGCTATACATATCACTAGAGGCACCAGTTACTTTTTTGGTGACACGGAGGTAATTTCAATTACTTCACATAGTTTAGGGCATTGTGCGAATATTTGGCAGACAATGTTTAGAGAGCTTAGGGTTTACAGTGTGTTATGGCTTGTGTTTTTGTGCAGGGCCCAAGCTGTGGGTGCAGCAGAAAACTGCAGCCAGGAGGAGTGAACAGCTGGGCGGGGGAGAGGAAAGACTGCCTCGTGAGCAGCACACAGCGATGTCTCAATGAAGCCTTACTGATTATTTTGCTGGAAGAGAATCTTCCGCAGCACAGGACAAGGAAACAACAATATCATCCTCCAAGTGTGACTTAGAGATTTACTAAATTAAATTCTGAGGCTTATGCACCACATACATCAGTGCCTTACCTCCTAAGAATCCAGTCTATTCATTTGTGCTCCATAAATGTTCTGTAGGCTTGCCATAATTTTACTCGTAATTTTATCTTCACCGGGATACTTTCACTTCCTGGACTTTAGACCCACCCCCGCGCCACCCTGCGCTCAGCCAATTTTATGACGTGATGGAAGGGAGAGCGCGGGGGCGCACTACATTATAGTCTGTGGGGGGTACCTTTCACACCCATTTTATATGTTACAGTGATTGTGTGGTGATTAAACGAGGGCACTGGGTGAATAACAAGGCCCTTCACCCGGTGCCCTCGTTTAATCACCACATAATCACTGTAACATACAAAATTGGTGTGAAAGGTACCCCCCATAGACTATAATGAAGAACATCCCCACAGTCTTCCTGCCATCACATCATAAAATTGACTGGGCGTGGGACGCATCTAAAGTCCGGGAAGTTAAAGTATCCCGGTGAAGATAAAAGTACGAGTAAAATTACGACAAACCCACAGAACATTTATGCGGCACATATGAATAGACCGCATTCTTAGGAAGTAAGGCACCGATGTACGTGGTGCATATGCCTATCTTGGTGCATCTCTTTACACACATCTCAGGAAACTGAGATTGTGAATTTTGAAACTGAAAATGATTAGCAGTCTAAACAGACTGCATCTGCTAAAAGCAGCAAGAAATGAAGGTTGTGGAGGGTCAGCTGGACAGTTATTCACATGGCTTGTAAAGGAGGAAGTGGAGGGAAATATTGTTGGGAAGTGCAGTTGGTGTAAAAAAGGTGGCAAAAGCAATCCATTTGCCACAACTGGCACAACCAATCTGCAAGTGTCTGCTCTGTACAGACATGAATGAAACAGAGAACATTTGCTGGTGCACACAGGAAAGAAAACAGCAGAAAAATTGCCTCTGCCAGTGGCATCTGAGAAGCAGATCTCAGGTCCTGAGACAAAGGATGACAGTAAAGTAGCCCAGTTAATGACAATGTACCACCTTACCAAACAAGGGCAATCACTCAACCAGTTTGAAACACTGGTATCGCTACAGGTGAGGAATGGAATCTTTCGGGGGCCGGGGTGCTCAGGCAGGGCTGTTGCTTGTGAAATGACACTGATGGTGAGGTTTTACATCCACAGAAACTAAATGGCTGTCCAGCGTTACAAGGACAGTAGCACAATCTACTCTGGTTGGGATGCAAGATAAGACATGCCAGACTGCATAAATGAAGTCCTACAGGAAGAAATCAAAGCTCACTTAGCAGGGTCTCAGTTTCTTTGGGTGATAGTGGATGAAACCACTGATGTAACCATTCACAAAAAGCTGAAAATATATTATATAAGAAGAGCATACACAATGCACAGGCCAAAATTCATTTCATGGACTGTATTGCAATACCTGATGGGAGGACAGAGACAACTGTGGCAGAACTGTTAAGTGTGTGTTGTGCTATTGCAGTTGACCCTAGCAAGAATACCACACTAGCAAGTGATGGTGCCAGTGTCATGACTGTAGTGCACACTGGGGTGGGGGCACAGTTAAAACAGCAAGTAAACCCAAGGCTGATTCAGATCCATTGTGTTGCCCACAGACTGGCACTGGCAGGAGGACAAGCATGTCAGGACAACCTTGTATTCATTGAATATCAAGTAACTATCAAAAATGTGTACAGATACTACAGCAACTCTGCAGTATGATACAATGCATTGGGTTTCATCAAGAAACACAATGATGGCGATATCAGAGATCTGTCCCTAAAAGAACCTGCAAGTTTTCTGTGGCTGTCACTGCATATTACAATTCAAGCAATTCAGAGATCATACCCTGCACTTTTATAAGCCCTAGAGCATGATGCAGCAAATAGGTGCCCAAGAAACAAAGGGTCGTCACACAAAACTGAAATCAGTTTGCTATATCTTACGCACTTTTTTTTCATGGATGTCGTAGACGTGGTGAATAAACCATCTTTAGTCAAGCAGCAGGACAGTGTTGACATTTTGGTGGCCAGCAGCGTGACAGAAGCCACACTTACTGTACTGCAACAATTCAAAGAGCAGAATGGGGTAGAGCTACAGAAGACATTTCAGGAACTTCACCAACATCCTGGCACGTGGCAGGATCAAAAAGTGAGTGACAGGACAGCACTGTGAATGCAGTTCCAGATGGAATCTCAGGAATACCTGACGCAACTCACCGAAAACATTCACACAAGATCTGAGTCAACTTCAATGGAGCTGCTGTAGAATTCAAATGTTCTTCCAAATCCTAAGTGTCTTCCCCTGACGATGATAATAGACCATGGACTGCAGGAACTCAAGGATGTTTGCACTTATTTCCAAAACACAAACTTCCAAAAAGAAACACTGCCAGCACTTACTGACCAAGACAGGGCTAAGAAAGATTACGGACAATTCAGATTTGTTCTGAAATCTAAAAAACGGACCAACTTTGCTCAGCAGTGTTTGCCAAGACTTAATTGAAAACTATTCAGATGTATTCCCAGATTTTGTCACAATGGCCAAGATTTTACTTGTGTCACCTGTTACATATGTGGCATGTAAAAGAGGGTTTTCTGTACAAAACAAAATAAACACAAAAAGGCAGATGTTCCGTAAAGGCTGACACTGTGAGCAAACTCATGAGGATAGCCCAAAAAAGGAGCTGAACTTGAAGACACTGGCCCTCTTCCAGCACTTCAGAAATTTAAGCCCATTAGACTGCGCAGAAAATAATTATATTTTGAAATTGTATTAAATTGTGCTTGTGTTTTTTTAGTTTCAGAGACACAGCAGAGTGTCACGGACGTGATCCAGAGACCGATGACTGGAAAGCAACTCAGACACAGGATGGAAGATAAGTATTAAAATGTTTGTTCTGATTAAAGGGGTGGGGGGCAAAGTAATTATAGCCCCAAGGCCAATTCTGCCTCTGTTTGGTGGGGGAATGGAGAGGATCATCAAGATTCAATAGTATAACAATACACACTACCCCGGGGAGGGGGCTGGCCATTATTAACATTAATTTTAAATGACCCCATTCTGCTTATAATTACTGCATTGTGTTTTTATTGGTGGGGAGGATCACAGTCCAACATGTTCAGTAAGGGGGTGGTGTAAAAGATACATAGATACAGTACATAGACAGTGTCGGCAGATAAGGGCCTATGGCCCACCCAGTCTGCCCATTTGAGCTTGTAAGTTCAGTTTATGTTTTCCTAGAAGTCTGTTGCCCCTTACCCCTGATCTACAGAATTCCTTTATGTCTATCCCATGCATTCTTAAATCCCGTGATTGTTTCAGCCCCCACCACTTCCTCTGGCAGGGTGTTCCACTTGTCCACCACCCGTTCTGTGAAGAAATTCTTCCTCACGCTTCCTCTGAATCTGCCCTCCCTCCAACTTCATCCCATGCCCTCTAGTCCTGGAACATCTTTTCCTTAAAATAGTGTATTCCTGCACCCTGTTCCTCCTGTAAGATACTTGTATGTCTCCATCATATGCCCTCTCCTCCTCCTCTTCCAGGGAGTACATGTTCAGTTCCTTCAACCTGTCCTCATAGGACTTGTGATGCAACCCATGTACCATCTTTGTTGCCTCCTCTGAACCTTCTCTACCCTGTCTATGTCCTCACGTAGGTAAGGTCTCCAGAACTGTACACTGTACCCAGGTGGGGCCTCACTAGTGTCTTGTATAGTGGAATTATGACCTCCTTTTCCTGCTGGTGATGCCCCTGCCTATGCATCCCAGCATCCTATTTGCCCTACCTGCTGCTTTGTCACACTGTTTCCCTACCTTGAGGCCATCAGAGAGAATAACCCCAAGATCTCTTTCCTGCTTGGTGCATGCTATATCCTCACCCACAACTGATATATTGTGCCAGGGTTTTTGTGCCCCATATGCATTATCTTGCACTTCTTTGCATTTAATTTCAACTGCCAAACCCCTGACCATCCTTTAAGTTTCTGCAGGTCCCTTTTCATTCTGTCTACACCCTCTGGTGTGACTACTCTGTTACAGAGCTTTGTGTCATCAGCTAACAGTGAAATTCTGCCTTCTAGGTCCCATGAATGTCACTGATGAAGATGTTGAATAGGACCGTCCCAGCACTGATCCCTGTGGTACCCCACTGGTCACTCTCCTCTGTGGAGTGACAGCCATTTACCACCACCCTCTGTGTCCTGCCACCCAGCCAGTTACCTACCCACCACACTACTGTCCTGCCCACACCCATATTCCCAGTTTGTCTAATAGTCTTCTATGTGGCACAGTGTCAAAGGCCTTGCTGAAGTCCAGATAGGCCATGTCCACTGCCCTCCCCTGATCCACCTCCTAGTCACCCAGTCAAAAATTCAACGAGGTTGGTCTGACATGACCTCCCTGGTGAAACCATGCTGCCTTGGGTCCTGTAGTCCACTGACAACCACATGTTCCACCAATCTCTCCTTCAGTAGTGCTTCCATGATCTTCCCCACTACTGAGGTGAGGCTGACTGGTCTATAGTTCCCCGCTGCCTCTTTGTTCCCACTTTTGTGTTTTTATAATGTAGGGGACTACATCTGCTATCCTCCAGTCTTTGGGTACCTCCCCTGTTTCCAGTGATTGGCTAAACAGGATAGCCAGAGGTTCAGCCACCACCTCTCTTAGTTCTTTAAGGACCCTTGGGTGCACCCCATCTGGCCCCATTGCTTTATCAACTCTTATTGCTTCCATTTCTTTCAGGACCCTTTCTCATGTAAAGGGACTTGTATCCATTTCTGCACCATTCTCACCCCTTGTACTCCCTTCAGACCCATTACCCTCCTCTTCCTCAGTAAAGACTGAGCAGAAATACCTGTTCAATATGTCAGCTTTACTGTTGTCATCCTCCACGCGGCCTCCATCCTCCCCCTTCAGTCTCACTATCCCTCCCTTTGCCTTTCTTTTTTCAATTATGTACCTGTAAAAGGTTTTGTCCCCTCTACCCACTGATTTTGCAATGTGTTCTGTCTCAGCTTTGGCTTCCCTTACTGACCTCCCTGCCTCCCTTTGCTTCTCCTGGTACTTCTCCCTATCCCCTTCTGCCCGTGTCTTTTTGTATTGCATGAATGCAATCTTTCTGGCTTTCACTTTCTTTGCTACCTCTTTGGAAAACCATAATGGTCTCCGCTTTCTTTTCCTCTTGCCAACCTGCTTAATGCATAATTCTGTTGTTCTTGTAATCCCCATTTTAAATACTGCCCACTGTTCCTTAACCCCGGGTTCCTGCCCCATTCCCCTTAATGCCTCTTTCAAGTATCTCACCATTTTCCCAAAGTCTGCCCCCCTAAAATCCAGGATACGCGTTTTTGTGTGGTCTGGTTCTACTCTTTCTGTGATTTCAAACCACAATGACTGGTGGTCACTATTCCCCAGGTGCTCCCCCACTGTTACCTCCATCACACTGTCAGAAAAGAAGTAATAGCCCCCACTGCAACTCTTATCTGGTTATGGGAGGTCAGGTTAAATTGTCTATTGTAACGCTAACCCTCTGCTCTTTCCACAGTCTGTCTGCAACAGTGGCTTCTTTCTCATCAACAAATTTATCACACAGAACAGTTAAGAAATGTGCAGGAGAGTTTGGTGGAGAAGTTATGGGCATGAGGGTGTTAGGAGAAGATAACTGCCACAGAATGCTAATGCCATGAAAAAAGAAGTACAAAGAACTGCAAGACAAATTGTGCCACTGTCTTAAACCTGACATATTTGGGAGAGCCTAAGGGTGTGTGTGGTTAGGAGGACCTTTAGTTACTCCACTGTGCTCTCCCGCCTCTGGAACACTGGCAAGTTCTTCAGCTGCCACACACACAATTTTAAGAAATGTGCAGGAGAGCAGGCAGGAGAAGTTATGGGCAGGAGGAGACTCACTGGATTATGTCAGGTCAGTCATGACATGAAAATAAAACAAGACAACCTAGCAATTGGCACACACTACTAAGCCACAGCACCAACCAGTTTATACTTTGTGCCACAGGTGGGACAGGAGTAGTTTTGGGCCGGAGGGTGGATTATGCCAGGTCAAACATGAAAAAGACAGGCAGTATATATTGCACTAGTCAGACCACCAGATGTAGACTGTGCCACTGTCTAGCCGGAGTCAGAAAATGGGTGGGTGGGGAGGGGGCTTCAGCAAAATGTTTTAACAATACTTTTATTATGCAGTAAAGTGGGAGAGACAAATTTGATTTTTGCCACAGTGACGCACTGTCTTATTCCCTAGTGGGTGGGTGATGGACAAGGCTGTTTTTAGTCAAATAATAAGTAATTGCAACTATGTCATGTGCAAGAGAGAAGAGAAAAAGAGACATTGGGCAGGAGAGGTGACTGGGAGACATAGATGACTGTCAGCATGACTGTTAGTCATGAAAAACATGTTTTCCTATACTATAACCTATTGGCCAACTTTGTCTGTAGCGGTTCCATGTGATAAGGGCGAATTCGGAATGCCTTTTTTGCAACTCCACCGAAACTGAATTTTGACGATGTGGAATCCCAGCGCCAGTGAAAGCGGCGCAAAACAAATAGTTTTATAGCTTTTCCCCCGGTAATCCACTGCACCACCCTCACACCCCTCACAAACCCTCCCACCCCACGCTCGCGGGCTCGCCCCCAGCACGCCAGAGCATACGCAGTCACCTTTTCAACGACTGTCCACATCCGTTGCCAACACCACACCCTTGCCATCGGGGCAGTCACCCCAAGTGGGTCACCGTTTCAGCAGGCACCCACCTGCGGTCTGCCCATATCACAGGATACCGTTTGAAGCCAGGCAGTTTTGGCAAATAAATTGGGCCGGGGAGACTGCAGCAATAGAATTCCCAAGAACAGAATTGACTGCAAAACTGTAAGTACAATTTTTTTTCTCATACTGTGAACCAACATGAACGAACAAGTTACAACACACAGGTTGGTCAGGTGAATTCTATTTATTTCTGAATGCGATCATACTGCTGTAGTTTTTGGCCATTACTTATAGGGCTAAGGTGCCTTTGTAAAGGACTCTGCAACAATGCTGAGAAAAAACAAAACAAAAAAAAAACAGTAATGTATGAAAATTTTGTCATTATATCGACATAATTTGACTCAGGAATGTAAAAAATACATGGGGATAAAAATAAACAACACTGAAATGCACTTTCCAGACTCATTCCATTCATTTCAATGGTGACCCCAAAAATTTCACAGGGACTCCCAGATTTTAGGTCAGGATCCCCATTTTTTTTTTTTTCCCCAAGAAAGTCCGGGACTCCCCAACAAAAAAATCCTACTAAGAGCTCTGAAAATACATCGGTAATTGGGTTAACTCTACATGGATGAGAGACAGGGAAGTGTGCCATTAACCTATGGCAAGATATTTGTAATGGAATCACTGTGGTGTAAAAGGTGACATTGGAGGACTCTGGACCAACTTACGCTCTTTTGATAACTATGCTACACTCTATGTCATGTCGCCATCTCGACCCACGCTCTTACTCTCCCTCCACCACTAGGCACACCCTCAACCCCACTCCGACTGCTCTGCTGATTTTTACATTAGTGGAGATCGACAGACCCACTTACGCTAGTTGTGCTACTAGACATTAGTTGGTATGCCCCTGTAGTTATTTATTATTTATTTATTTTTTTTTTTAATCAATTTATTCGAGTTGGGTGGCTTTGCACCCCTACATGTTAAATTCAAATAGGGGAAGAGCCTCCAACTCAAATAAACAGACTAAAAATAAATACACAGCCATGCCAACTAACCCTGAGTAGAGTAAGCTGGTCTGCAAGTAGTGCAAGTGGGTCAGCAGGTCTCCACTTTCATCTTGATTTCTTACCACTGGGTCGTGCACGGGCAGAGGAAGGTAGCACTCAGTCATGCAAGTAGCATAACAGAAGTATAGAATAATCTATGCTAATTGTATGACATACCGCTATACTAGTTGTGTGGGTCCAGAGTCCTTCACTATCGCCACGCAGAATTCAAATTACAGAGTACAATGACTTTTAAAGGGGCACTGTCAACTTGTTTTTCATCATATTATTTCTAGCTAAAAGGCTACATTTTCTGATTGCTTACCTTCTCTAAAATTCATTGATATTGCTGTTTGTTTTGTCTGTCTCCTTGTTTAGTAGAAATGAAATGTATACCAATGTATGTTTATAAAACAACCTTGTTTTGTTTACAGTCCTGGATTTTTTTCTTACTGTATACTTCCTGAGCATTAGAAACACACCCAAACAGTGCAGTCACTCATAAGGCAGTAGCCTCCTAAACACCCACTGCATCATGAGGGGCTAGACGGAGTTGTGGGTGTTCCCAAGTCCAGGGAAGATGCAGCTGGAGCTGATCAAGGAATATAAACAAACCATTGTTTGTGTGGTAATACCAATATGGGAGGCAGTCTGTTTTTCACTTTTTTAAAGAAAAAAAAAAAAGGGTCAGAATCAAACTACCAGCTATATCAGCAATCTTTACTGAATGTTGGCAATCATAAAATGTGTTTTTTAAACTAGGGACAATCTGAGGCCTAAGGGGGTTGACAGAGTCCCTTTAAGCAATAAAACAGAGTACGAGGCAAGATGGATAAATAGGTGAGGGAGGATAAGGCACGGGTTGTTTTAATGCTAAGAGATGAGGAAGATTCTATGTCTGGCGGCAGATGCATGCTTTGGAGAAGTGTGCCAGCAAGAGTGGTTTGAGAGAGTGTGGGGAGGATGGAAGATGGCCGGGGAGAGAGAGGTTGTTGTTGTTCCAGTGCTGGAAGATGGCTAGAGAAAGCAGACTGGCCCAATACAGGTTTACAAGGAACAGTGTGGCAGGGTTAAGGAGAGAAGACAGGTAAGAGAGAACAGTGAAAAGCCAGTATTTGGCAAGTAAGGAAAAACAGTGCACGAGATGCCGGACCTTTAAGGAGGGGAGAGATTTGTACAGACCGGGCCTCTAAGAAGAGGAGAGATTTGCACAGGGGGCAGTGATGGGTGGGAGATGGAGCACTGCGAGCAAATTGGCAGAATGAATGAAAAAGGGGGCCCAGTCAAGCAAGTGTAGAATCTGGGGCTGCGCTGCAGACTACATCTAGGTAGTCAAGCACTGACAAGATCGTCTTGAGGGTGATCTCTTGGCAGACTGGGAGAGGAAGTCTGGCTTTACTGCAGTACGGCACACTAAACTTAGACCGCAGTGTCTCATGCACGGTGTCAAGGTGAGCAGAAAAGTTAAGGATCTGGTCTCGCAACATCCCTATGTACTTGAAGTGGGATACCGCTTCAAGCAAGTTGCCATCAAGAGTCCTGAAGAGAGGGATATGTTAGAGCCTTGCTAGTCTCTGTCTGGAGCCAAAACTCAGGGAAACAGTCATTTTGGTAGTCAGTGAGAGCTGGTTTGAGCAGAAACAGTGTTGGATGTTGTTAAAGGTCACACTGGAGGGAAAAAAAACAAACAAAAAAAAAAAAAAACAGCCCAACGGCATGGAGGGCTGAGGCGCTGAAGCCCTACCAGCTCCATGCAGGCGACTTGGATTCAGGAACACACTCTGGTCACCAGGGGTCAGTCGGATGAAGGATGAGTGAGCATCCAGAGGACAACTCTCTTTCCTTGGGGAGGGGGGAAACCTGTGTCCCACTGACTGCCACCTGGAACAGGCCCAGGGGGCAGCACCAGCAGGCACAGCAGAACATGCGGGGATGTCAGCAGATGCTCCGCTTTATGGCACATTGGCATTCCAGGGGCAAAAATGGAGGGCAACTCCCCCAGTCACTCAACTTCACCTGCAAACTATGCACCACCCTAGGTGGCAGGCCACCCCCTGAGTGGTTACCCTGTACGTTCACCAGATAGATCAGTGGTGAGGCGATGGGGAGTCGCCATTCAGAGAGACATCAGGAAGCAAAGTACTGATAAAAAAGAAAAGGGGAAAAAAAAAATAAAAAAAATCACACCGGAGTGATGTTTCCAGCACAGGGACCAAAACATGAGAAGCAAACAGAACTCTGTCATCTGCATAGTATATATCCATACATATATTTATACACACACACACACACACACACACATATGCACATACATCTACATATCTATAAATATCCATATAGCTATATCTACACTGTATATGTATGTGTGTGTGTGTGTGTGTGTACGTGCGTGAGAGAAAGACAGGAAAAAAAAGGCACAGGTAGAGAGAAGGTCATTTAAGAAAGAAAAAAGAAAAGGACTGGGTCAAGGATGGAGCCCTGAGGGACACCAAACTTGATGGGCAAGAGATGAACAGCGCATTACCAACCAGAACTGACTGGAGCTGGCCCAAGAGGTAGAAGCACAACCATCTGACCAACAAGTCAAACAGGCCCACAGCACCCAACTTATATGAAACAGGACCACAGTACTAAAGGTCTCTGCTAGGTCTATGAAAATATCTGCAATGAACAGGCCCAGGTCCATAGCTTTTACCACGGAGTCAGTGATCCAGAAGACAGAGGAGATGTTGGAATGGAGTCTTCAGAAGCGAGTCGGGAAAAGTAAGAGGAAAACAACAAAAACCAAAAAAAAGAGGAGTTAAGGTAGGTGGATAGCTGGGAGAAAACAAGCTTTTGCTGCATTTTAGGTCAGGGAAGAGGGAGATGGGTCAGTATTTGTCTGGCCTGTTCAGGACTGGGGGACCCAGCCAAGTTGGAAAGCAAAGCTGAACCATGAGCCATGAAGGGCAGCAATGGCGAGAACAAAGAGAAGAATGAGATTAGTATCCAGCTGAGACCTTCTGAAGAATTAAGGAAACAGTAAGGCAGCAAGGTTGATCTCAAAGGAGACCAGGGATAAAGAAACACATGCTGGGGTGTAGGGTAGGAGGGACAGATGGCATGTATGGAAGATGGGGGGAGAAGGGAAGGAAAAGGCACAGGATGTGAAGAAATCATTAAAGGTGTTGGTGACCTCAGGCCAGAAATAGGGTAATTTCCCAGTTTGAGGATGGGGAGGTAGACTGGGAGGGGCACTGAAAAGTGAGTGAATAACTTTTCAGAACCTATCGAGGGATTTAAGGTTGTAGGCATGGTGACCTTAGTGCTGGCATTACGTAGCTGTCTGCGTCTCAACAAGTCTTCTGGAGAACCCAAGGCTTTGTGAAGATGCTAGGCAAAATCCCAAGCTTTGATCAAGTCAAACATCTCTGCAGGGATGTAGGAAGGTGGGACCCACAGACACAAGACTTCCTGAGAAGAATGTATTTTTCCCATGTTGCAATTAATTTTAACAAAAAAATGAAAATCGAGCCCTCCAGACTCAGCTATAAAATTCAGTGAAGGTAAAATACTTACAATTGTTAAGTGTAGACAATAAAACACAATCTTAACATACTAACGTACTAAAATGCCAGCATATTAGACACTATGGTCTAGCAAATCTGCTCGATGACCAATGCCTTGTGCAAAATGAATAAACATACTCCACCCACAACCAGCCTTGGCGCTTCAGGGCACTAACTCTCCTTCTTCAGGAGGCGTCAATTAATGTTACCACGAAAGAGGTTAGAGCAACATCTGTATCGGTGAATTAGATGAATGCTGACCAGTCAGTGGCCCAGGGATCCTCTAACCAGAAGGGAGGTCCAGAGACTTGAGTGACACAGACAACACAGACTTTGGTGGGGCTTTAATTTGGCAGATCTTACAGATACAGTAGATCACGTGATGGTCAGTGAAAGCATCCGGTAGGGTGCCATAGGAAACAGTGCGGGGGTGGGAGGACAGTACCCAGCCAATAATGGCATGATTTATAGAGTAGGGTTTGAAACAAGTGGGCCTGGTAATGAGCTGTATGAAACTGAGGAACTCTTGTTTTGTTTATTTTTTTTTACCCACATTCACAAGGGTGTGGCGTGCACATATATGTAAAAACCTAAGCCAAAAAACAAAAAGAGAAAAATAATTAAGTTCCTTAAATGGGGATTTGAACCAAGGTGCTTCCAGGAGTCCCAGAGTTCCAGCTACCTTAGTGGTGCAGCTAGCAGCACAACAGAATGGTATTCTGGGTAGCCTGGGTTCAAATCCCAGCTAAGGCACTTTATTTCTTTTATTCTTCTGTTTGTTTGGGTTCCATATATGTGCAAATTGCACAGTTTATCTGTGCAGCACCAGGCTGTGTATTACAGAAAGAGTAAGGTGCTTCTGGGAACCCCAAGTTCCCAGCTGCCTTGGTGACACACCTGGTAGTGCAACGGAACAGTATTCTGGGTTGCCAGAGTTCAAATTCAACAAAGGCATTTATTTCTCTCTCTCTCTCTCTCTCTCTCTCTTCCGGTTTGTTTGGGACTCAAGTTGGTAAATATTTTTTGCCAAGGGGGAGAGTCAATTGATAGTTAGATCCCCAAGGACTGAGAGCTTGGCTGAAGCTAAGAGGGAGGACATGGTTGACAGGGTGGCAGGACAGGACAGGGACACCATTTTAAATTAGCACTCCTCAATGGCATTTATCCCCAATAAAAATGAAATAAAAAGGATTCAGGCTCAACTTTGAGGGAGGAGTAAATGCCACCAACAGGGCTCGAAATAACCGGCTGTCCACCTGTCCCGGACAGACGGTTTTCATTTGGGACAGCTGTTTTTTTAAGTTCGCCTGTCCCTTGGACAGGCAGTTTGTCTGTTTCATTTTACCTTTCATTTATGCACTAGGAACCAGTAGAATCAATCAGCTGGCTGTCTAACAAAGCTTGAGGAATCCTGACGTCCTGCTGTCATGCGTAGCTCGCCCTCCCGAAAAGTGCATCTCAGCCCGTCCTTTCCTCCATTGGTCTGGTGACTGCTAAAACTGTGAGCGTCACCTGACCTCTCTATGTAGACCCTGAGTAGCACAAAAGTAGATGAGTGGTGGCGGGCGGGAAGAGTCTCCCAGTAATGGTAGATTACGGCAACCGTGCATGTGCAGACTGTCACTGTACATTGCGGTTGCTCCCGCTCCTCATTTTCAATCTATCCTTTGAATTGTTCGGACGTCATGGAGTAGGAGGAGAGTAAGTTCTTCAATGGCATTTACTGGCTGCATACTAGCTAAAAATACTATTCACCACTACATTAAAAAGAATGTTTTCTGGGCTTCTGGAGATTAAAAAGGGGTAGGCAGGCAGGTCTGCATTGAGGACTCTGTGGTGTTGGATCTCTGTGTAAGTGGTTGGGAGAGGATGGCACAGACAAGGCACCAGACACTTACTGTGTTGTGTTTTAATTTAAAAAGAAGCATCCCTCCATTTAGTGTGCAGAAACCTATCCTAGGATATCTGAAGCCAACTGTAACAAGCATTTGTCAATGCCGAATGTCTGCTTGCTGGCACTGGCATTGGTCGTGTAGAAGTTACAGAGCTGCATAATAGAAATGACAGTAAAGTATTGAACTGAAGCCAACCCCACCACTACCCTGCAGAGAGTGACAGGCATTGGGGGTATGCCTTTGGGTCGACAGCCATAACGGCCATGCCATTTCACCACACCCTACCCTGCAGACACTGACAAGTGTCACGGTGTGCCTTGGGGTCTTTGGCCCTTATGTGCACCCCATTCCATCAGGAAATACGGCGCAGATGGGTGCGATAGGAGAATGGGTGAACTTGGGGCCGAAGAGTCTAAGGCCTACCTTGAAGCCTCTCACTGGCTGCAGGATGTGGAATGGTATGAGCATTACAGGCAAGAATCCCAAGTCACACCCCTGATGCCTGTCATTCTCTACAGGGTGGGGCGTTATGGTTGGAAACCCTAACACCTCAGGCATTCACTGGTATTTTCACTCCAAATTTTCAACATCGTTTTTGTGACCCCCACCTCATGAACAGTGGCAATATCAGTTTGTTAGCCGAAAGCTGCTTATGCACAGCGACTACGGCATTTAGCACCACAGGTGAAAAACACATTCGAACAGGATGTGAAATGACAGCTGTACTGTTCATGGGGAGGTGTAAAATGGCAATGTTGAAAATCTGCAGTCAAAATATTAAAAAACTGGTGAAGTCAGCGCAGTATAGAAACTGTGCAATGCACACCCGTAATGTAATTAGGTTGGGGATTTTTTACAGCAGATTGTCAACACAGGCATTTTGGGACCTCCAATCATGAACAGTGTCACTGTGATTTTCTTTATCTGTCCCGAACAATGATTTCCCACAGCGACCACGCATCTCTGCGCTGAAAGTGTGAAAACACATTTCGGCCATGTTGTGAAAAATGACAGCTGTAGTGTTCATAAGGAAGTGTGGAAGAATGGCACTGGTGAAAATCTGGACAGAAAATATTACAAAGTCACGAATTACGAGGGTGCATGGAAACTGCACAATGCTCACTCATAACACAATCATTTTATGGACTTTTGTCACCAAATTTTCAACATAGCCATTTTAAGACCTCTGCTTATGAACAGTGTAACTGTGATTTCCTTAATCTGTCCCAAACATTGTTTTTGCACACCGACTGCACCATTGTGCGCTACATGTGCAGAAAACACATTGAAGCGGCGTGAAAGAATAGGCAGTTGTACTGTTCAAAAGGAAGTGTAATAAAATGGCAATGGAAAATCTGGAGTGAAAATATAGGAAATTCGCAAAGTTACGAGCGTGCGTAGGAACTGCACAACGCACGCTCGTAAAACAGTGATTTTTAGGAATTTTTCCACCAAATTTTCAACATAGGCTTTTTGAGAGCCCGCCTTATGAACAGTGGCAGTGTCGTTACATTGTGACTGCGAAATCACCCTTCGAGCCCGATGAATGCCATGACAGTGAGATCATTCATGAGAAGGGGTCCCAAAAACCCCATGTTGAAAATTTGGTGCAAAAATTCCAAAAAATGGCTGAGATATGCAGCAAAGTTGAAAAAACCCTATTCATTATATTATACAGCTTACCAGCATTTCCTCAGTTCAGCGGTTGGCTTTGAAGAGTGCAGACGTGTTCCTTCCCAGTCCACAAGATCGCCGCGCGAGTCCGGAGGTATGGGGTGGGGGTGGTGTGGGAGGCAGGGTGCACAGTGGGTGGATGCGGTTGTGGGAGGGGCAGGGAGAAGCGCCAAGGGACAGTTTTGATTTGCAGGGTTTTTACTTTAGGTGACGATGGGAAATTGCCACGCTGGGGTGGGCTCCCAGCATGGCACAAGGGAACTGGCGAGGCGTGGAGCCGACGCGGGGATTGGGCACCCCGCCGACACAGCATTCTGTTGCCACGCTGGGGTGGGCTCTCAGCGTGGCACCCTGTGCTTGGGAGGGGAGAGACAGTGGAGCCGATGGGGATTGGGCACCCGTCGGCTACATGCACATGCACATGGGGGCCGAGCACTCAGCGTGCCTGCCTGTGTCTGTGTGTGTGTAGGGGGGGCATGAGCAGGCTATATCTGATCGCTGCTCACTGAAGCATAGCTCCCCCTTTCAACTGTACTCCACTGCATTTTGGAGCTGTCATAGACAGCTCCAGCAGGCACTGGAGAACTGCGGCTGTGCCTGCAAACACACTGACTGAATTGAAAGAGGGCCACCACACCTCTGAAAACTCGGATGATGGCACTATGTTTCTTGCACATGTGTGCAAGCAAACATAAAAACAGAAGAAATTAAATGTATAAAATAAGACAGTAACACAGGCATGCTGTTGCTCTTATCAATGCTCTTGACTGTATTAACAAAATATCAGTTAAGGCAGACTTGCCTTAAGTGTTGTTGTGGGCTCTCTATATGTGCAGGGGAGTGGAGAGGGACTAATTAATAAAAGGAACTAATACAACAAAGCAGGCACTGTCAAAGGAAGAGGAAGGGGACGGAATGTATTCTGTCTGTCTAAGCTGCTGCAAACAGACCTCCATAGTTTTTTTGAGGCAGAAAGCCTTTGGCTAAGTAATAAGCCTCAGCCAAATAAATATATACACATCTGCCCCATAGACTCTTGTGTTCTGCAAGTGAGGGGGACTGAAATTGAATAAAAAAAGAACTTGACAGAGAGACTGAGAGAGCTTAATACGTACCTTGATGAAAGGAGGAACAGGGAGACATGATAGAAACGCTCAAGTACCTCAAGGGAATCAACAAAGTCCAGAAGGGTAGCATCTTTCAGAAAAGAGATGTGTAAGAACAAGGGGACACAATTTAAAGATAGAGGGGACGGCTCAGGGTAATGTGAGGAAATCTTTTATGGAGAGAGTGGTGGATCGTGGAACTGCCTTCCTGGGGAGGTTGTTGGGGCTAAAACAGTGGGGGAATTCAAACATGCATGGGACAGACACAAGGCAATTGTAGTGGGGGGTGGCAGGAAGTAGGCTGTTGGTTAACTAGAATCTGCAGCTTATCTAGTAGGTAGGGAAATGGGCAGACTGGGTGGGCCAAGTGGTCCTTATCTGCCGACAAAGTCTATGTTCTATGTTTCTATTGACCAGACCGAGATTGTCAAACAGTGAGGAGGGGGATTAAAGTCTCTGCATCTGTATTCTTGATCAGACAGTGTAAAGCCCTCCAGAGTTGTTGGTTGCTTGCTGGAGCTTGCAGATCAGTAGTCTTACTAGCTATATTAATATAAAAAAGCTGTACAGGATTGTTATGATCTGCTAGTGGAGGGGATTGGAAAATAACAGCTGAATTAAAGAAGGCACTCACACTCACTGCTGCTGTCAACAGAACAGATACACACAGCCCTTTAGAGTGTTTGAGACAGCAGTGAAGAGAAGTCTTACAACAATGTGGACAGGTAAAACTTGTGTCAGACAGGCAGAATTTACACCCCACCTGTCCCTCAGACAGGCATCTCAAAAAAATTATTTCTAGCCCTGGCCACCAATGAAAATGGGAAGTGATCAGGCAAGGAGAGTTTACACAGGAAGAGGGGACAACAGAGCAATACACAACATCATAGTTAAATATGTGGCATATGTATAAAAGAACTCCACCACCACGCTTACAATGGTCCAGTCTGAATGCATAACCACAGTCCAACTTCTACATCACAGATCAAGGCACCAGGCTTCTGAAATGATCAGGACATTAGGATTCGGCCCACAGCCTTAGCTGACCAAGCTTGGGGTGTGGACTCTCAACATTTTTAGGACAAACACTCAACCCTTTAAGAAGGGTTGAGGGCCAGCATTTAGCTTCACATCATCCAACAGCAGTGACAGAAGGACTGGGAAGAGCAAAAGGGTGAGAGACCTGCACCTACAAAAAGGTACCAGAGAAGAGACCATGCAGAACTGCCCATATTACGATAACCATGTATCATGGTAGAATGTGGTTTCCAGATCACTGCTCAATTCCTTCCAGACTCGAGTTCTGAGGGGTTCCTGCTACACAAACTTAAATCCAAAAGTCAGTAATCTGAACATCCCTGCCTGGGGTTGCGGTAGCTGAGTGGCAATCCAGCCAGGGACTACACAGCACTGTGATAGTACAAAAACTACAGTATTATTCCTCACAGTCATCATACCAGACCTGTCAAATCATCAGCATCACTCCATTTCCCTCACTCTCCCGCCAAGCCCTTTTTAAAACCACACCCTGGTTTAAATTTAACTCAAAAGGATGTGGTCAGCATATGAGAAATTGGAAAAATGTGCTCACTAGATGGTGGAATCTTTATATTTTGAGGTTCATTTTTAAGCGAGATTTCCAGGAGGAAAGCAAGCCCCCTTAATTCTGCTCTCTTGCTCCGTCTGCTCCTCTTTCATCGACACAGCAGTTGCCAAATGTTGAGAGAGAAGGATGAAGTGAGGAATATTCGGGAGTAAGGTGGACCACTACATAGTTACCTAGCAACAGTACTTTTTTAAAAATAAAGCTTATAATTACGAAAAGTTCTGGTTTCCAGCAAAAAATGCCAGTTGTCAGCATTAGGATGCTGTGTCTCTAGTTGAATTTATATGCCAGGGTTTAATAATTTGTTTAATCCTTACAGTCATTTTAAGTTCTGAGTTGATATTAGAAGTAAATTTTGAGCTTTTTTTTTTTTTTTTGGTTGACTTTTCCATTAGCAGATTATATCCTCTCGCCACTAGAGGGCTATATCTCTCTCTAGTACGCAAGCCATGTGTGTTCTCTCTGCCTTTCTCTTGCCTCTCCTCCTCCTCCTTGCCCTGCCCCCACTTCTCTCTCCCTGGTCCTAGCCACCCCCACCCCTCCCCCACCACCCTCTACTCTGGTTTCCACTGCCACTCCAAGGGAACTCTCCACTTCCACTCGAGACTTGTGCTTGGTGCACCGTTTGGATATTCCTGCTTACTTAACCCGACCACTACTGTCAACAAGTGTGGCCACCTCTCTACACTGTACCACCTTGCAGTCCATATGGGATACCACCTGGAACCTTGCAACCTCTATTCCCGGAAACAACAATCAAATTTATCTTTCAAAGAGCTGCGACTCTGCTCCTTAAAACTCCTACTCCTCCTCCTTCTCATCTCAGGCAGCATCCATCCCAACCCTGGCCCTAGAAGCTCAGGCCACATACAAACTCCAGGTGTCCTTATCCTTGCAACCATTAATATCTGCAGCCTACTACCAAAGCTGGATGCACTCCAAGCCTTCAAATGCCAACACAACCCTGACATCCTTGCAGTGGTGGAAACTTGGCTGACACCTTAAGTTCCTGACTCAGCAGTAACAATACAGGGCTACAATGTCCACAGGCTGGACCGGATATCCAAAAAAGGCGGTGGCTGCACAATCTATATCAAAGACTCCCTGTCTTGGCACTCTGTAGCAACTCCATCACTTTCTGCCTCGGCCCAGATTCTGCCAATAAAAATCGTCCTAGGTCCCAACCATAAAGCCCTGACTACAGTCTCTGTATACATCCCGCCCAGGGACCCTAAACATGGCTTCAACGATGTCCTAAACTTTATCAACTCTCATCCTCCTGAAGCTGAACTTATTCTACTAGGAGATTTCAACATAAACTGGTTAGCATCGAGCGCCAGTGCCTATAAAGACTCCATCTCAGCTGCTAACCTCACGCAAATGGTAAATTCCCCTACTAGGATTAACTACAAGACTGGCACCAGTACCCTCTTGGATTGGGTCCTCATCACTCACCCCACAAGGATTTCTCGTACGACCGTTCTCCCAGACTCTCTCAGTGACCACTCCCCAGTCATGTGTGCACGGTCTAACAAATTCCTTAATCCCCCTCCCAAAATTAATCGCTAACAGAGTCCTTCCTCATGGAAAACTTTCACATCTCAAAACAATACCTGCTTCTACAAGACTGGCTACCCATCTATGAAGCAACAGATGTTAACTTGGCTCTTGGTCACTTCATCTCAATTTTCAACAAAGCCTGCAACCTCTTTGCCCCTGCTAAAAGGCACAAAACAAAATCTCTCTCTAACCCATGGGTCACCGCGGCTCTTCTCTCACAGCTGAAACTAAGGGATCACCTCTGGGCAGTTGCCAGGGCCACTGGCAAACAACTGGACATCCAAAATTACAAACAAGCATGAAATGCCTGCACAAAAGCCATATGGCTAATGAAATCCACCTATTACAAAGACACTCTCACCAATACATGGGGAAATGGGCATGCTTTCTGGGACAATATCAAGGATGTCGCAGGGAAGCAGCCAAAAATCTCTCTGGCCATGTTAATGGTTGATGGATCCTCAACCCTCGACCCCAAGGTGATCGCAAACATCTTTAACACGGCTTTTTCAGACCTTAGTGCTGTTCTACTCATGACTTTTTCAAAAACAGGGCCTACTCCCCAAATACCTCAGCCCCTCAGTCTAACCATCACCTCTTCTACTTCAGGGAGGTAAGGCTGAATGAAGCTCGCCGCTATATTACTGCAGCTATCTCTAAATCTAGATCTTGTAGCGACACCCTGGACCTTAAGCTTTGTTGCTCACCCTCAAGGAGGTAATTTATCCATTAACAAAAATCCTAAACCTCTCTCTCAGCTGTAGAAAATTCCCAGACCGATGGAAAACAGCCACCGTGACACCCGTCCATAAAAGTGGGGATAAGACGAATCACTCAAATTATCGCCCTATCTCCATACTGCCCCCACTCTCTAAGGCACTCAAGCGCATCGTGGCTGATCAACTTACCAACCACTTGGATAAATACAATATACCTTGTCCACAACAACATGGCTTCCGGGAAGGTCACAGCACCACCACAGCCCTTCTTGAGTTCTCTGGAGCTTTGCACAAATCCCTTGACAACAGCCTTCTCACAGGGGCCGTTTTCATCGACCTCTCCAAGGTCTTCGATACAGTACACCATGGACTACTAATTCACCAACTACTGAATGCTGGGCTATCACCTGACTCTTTTCTCTGTTTAAAAGCTACTTAGAAAACCGGTCACAGACAGTAAAAATTGCGAACGCTCTTTCTGACACCCTGCCTGTTCGCTCAGGTGTCCCACAGGGATCCATACTGGGCCCCCCTCCTTTTAGCCTTTTCAAACTCCTCCCTTACCACTTCTCTGAGCAGATCATACTATATGCCGATGATGCTGTTGTATTCTCCACTCACAAAGATCCTGCAACTCTTCAACACAACCTTCAACTTGGTTTCAGTTCTGTAGAGACATGGTTTCTTAATCATAAACTGGTCCTCAATGACAAGAAAACCAAATCTATGCTTTTCTGCAGCTCTCATAACCCACACAAGCTACACCACTTGGCTATCTCCACCACCCAGGGGAACACTCTAGATCAGGTGGGGTCCTTCAAATACTTAGGGATATAACTTGACTCTAATCTCTCCTATGGACTTCATGTAGATAATGTAGCTAGAGCTGCTAATATACAGCTTGGTCTCCTCTACAAACACAGACCACACCTCACGCCAGAAGCTTTGAAGGTTGCAGTCCTGAGCTCTGTGATCTCTGTAATAGACTATGGTCTTATCATTTATGGCTCGGCCACAACCACAACCCTTAGACGCCTCTCAACTGCCTTAAATAAGGCATGTCAGCTCATCACTGGTGCTCACCGTCTCACCCACATATGCGACCTGTACACTCAGACCAGCTGGCTCCAACTATCAAACCGCATAAAGTTTTCACCTGCTCCATGGCTTAAAAAATCTACCTTGGCCTTGCACCTTCTGGGGTCTCAACTCTGTTACAACATCAATTAACAAATGGTGCCTTGAGAGATCCACGCTACAGCTACTGAAAGTCCCCCACTGTCACACTTCACAGGGACAACGCTCTTTGCTTATCGAGCGCCACTCTGTTCAATGGCCTCAGCCCTACCATCTCCTCTGCTCCAACAATTGGTATGTTTAAAACTAGGCTCCGGACTATCTCACTACCAACAGCCCCTGTGACTGCCCAACTTAACCTTGTTTCTCCACTCCTTCCTGCTCTAGTGGTCCCCTCCCTCCTCACTGGATTCTACCTCACATCTTGGTATACCCAATGCTGCACTTTACACCCTCTCCCGCCTCTTCCTACATTCCTTCCCCTCCCTTTTCCCTCTCCTATGACTCTGCACTTCTTGTCTGTTGTCTATTTTCTCTGACAAATGCAGTTGGCTGCCTTGTTACAATGCTACCCTTGAATTGTATTAATCTGTACTCTGTTTGCAATGTCCACATTGTTGTAATGTCTGTCTTGATATTCCCCATAATTTGTATTTCTCTGACATGGAACCTTTGTAAAAGAGCCAAGGCTCAAAGGTATTTGTAATCCTAGACTTAATAAACAAACAAACAAACAAACAAATAAATAAAATAAATTAGCAAAATTATTTTTTTTATTTATTTATTTATTTATTTTTTTTAAACACACTTCCCCTTTTCCCTTAGATTTAATTTGTTAATGTTTACTATTCCTACTGTAAAGTAAACAGAAGAACAGGATACACTATGCAAATACCATAAGAGGATCTACAGGAATACGCACAAGGAAATTCAACTGATCACACACCTCCTTAGTCGTCACATGCAGTCCAAACAGCCCTTCAACAAAATGATTAAAGAACTACAACCCATGCTGAGTGAAAATGAAAAACGTAAGACATTTTTCCAGAACCACCCGTTACTGCCTATCAGCAGCCCCTAACCTTTTTTTTTTTTTTTTATTTTATTTTCCTCCCCTGCCACCAGCCGCCCGATACCTCAGCCCAGTCACAGACCACGACTTCCACCTCCACAACAGCCGCGACCCTCCGATATCCCCTGGCTTATCCCCCCCCCCGGGCTGGGTTGTGGCACTAGACTCCCCTAACACCGCAGACAACAGGACAGGTCGGAGGGCTGGCCTGGAGGCTAACTGAAGCCATGGCGGGATTCATCTAGGGCGGCCGGCAGCTGCTTTTTTTCCTGGTTTACTTGAGGGGTGGTGACGTGCAATGACGTCCTGCATCCGCCTCACCCCCTGAACGTTCTTGGCGCCGGTTGCTTGCACAACCCTGCCTCTGCCAGGGGTCCGCATCAACTCCCCACCCTCCCGGAGAAGGAGAGCAGTCCTCGGACACTCAACCTTTTCCCCAGCCTGCCTCCAGCATCCCGTCTGTTCCTGAACCCGTTCACCAGCATCACAAATGGAAATCCAATCACGCCAACGGGCCTGCGCCCCTAACCTTTCTAATACAATAATCATTAGTAAACTCCCAACAGATCAAAATAACCGTGAAATAAAAGTAGCAACATGTACAAGAATACCAGATGCGAAATCTGCACCCACAAATGCATCCAAACCCCACCAATGATACAGAACACAGCAGCACAATAAAAACAATGGTTCCTAAACAGGTAATTCAAGCACTGTGGTTTGCCTAACTCAGTGCACAAGTAGACTCTACGTAGGGGAAACCAAGCAAATAATGCAAACCAGGATGAACCTTCACCAGTACACGATATATTAAACCAGGTAACCAACACAACTGTAGGACAGCATTTTTCACAACCAGATTATTCTCTCTCTCCCCCCCAGACCAGGGCCAGGATGCACTAATATTAACAGGCAACTTCAAAAACACACAGGAGCAAAGGGCATGGGAAATGAGATCCATAAAACAACTGAACTCTAAACATAAAGGGGAGGGGAGTGGTTGAATTCAAGCATGCATGGGACAGTCATAAGGCAATTCTAGGGGGTGGGGGTAGAAAGAAGTAGGTTGCAGGTTAACTAGGATCTGCAGCTTATCCATTAGGTAGGGAAATGGGCAGACTGGGTGGGCCAAGCGGTCCTTATCTGCCGTCAAATTCTATGTTTCTATGTTTCTGTGTCCGTTTTTCTGGAAGCAAGTGCGCACCTCTGTCACAAAAGCTAGACCACAAAAAATTGGTCTTGACTTTTGTGATGGAAGTGTGTGCACCTGCATCAGGAAAACGGATGCAAGTACCACAGTTGTGGCCAAAAGTAGCATAAATTGTGGAAAATGTTGCAAGTGCATTAGGATGCATCATGCTAAGATGCAGACATCTTTGACGCATTTGCGTGGATGCAGCATGTGGCAAAATACAGACACAACTGCTACGTCCGGCACTTTGAAAATCCTACCTCATAGGTTTAATTGGGACACTGGATTTATGACGCACTACAGAGAACATTTTTTTTTTTTTCCTTTTACTCCACCTCCCCCGTGTTATGCATATTTCAGTTTACTGCCATTATGCCTTTGTGTGTTCCAGTCATAAAACTTCTTCCATTCTCTTCCATTAAAGGAGAACCATGGATTTATAAAAAGCAGCAACTGCTGCATAGATCGGTGCTTCAGTTCTCTGCTCACCTGTGCTTGCATAATCTATGGATAATACTTCTCAAACTGGAACATTTGTAATATAAAACATAGCCCTCCGCTCAAAGCAGGCAAGCATTTTTTTCTCCATGCCTGTTCCAGCCCACTGAGATTGCTTGACTAGAGCGCTAAAAACACGTGATGCTGATGTGCAACTGCCCCTTATTATATAGTGCCCATATGAACGGACTTTTTACAATTTCTGTATCTCTTATGCCTTTAGCATTTGCCAACATTAAGTCTAAATGACATGTTTACGCCACTAATCAACGTGTCATTAAGGCTTAACGTTGGAAATCCATTAAAGAACTAGTGTACTGCCTAAAACTAATATTACATTTTAAAAGCAGTCAGCCATTACCTTTTATATCTGAGGTACTTTTTCTTTTAACTTTGGTTAATTAGAAGATTGTTTATCCGATATTAACAGATGTGATGTGTGGGACAGCACTCTGCCTGGCAGCTGACATATCTATCTCTATCTCCCCCCCCCCCAACTACATCATCAGCATTGTCACCTCACTGACTGTGACATCACTGCTGCTTGGGAAGTGCCATTCAGTAGCTGCCAGGTCAGTCACTTGCAATGTCACTGTGAGCGAGATCACAATGCTGATGATGTGGTGAGGGGCATAGAGACAGATGTGTCAGCTGCCAGGCCGAGAGCTATTCCACACATCCAACACAGTATTATCACATGGAAAACGTTCTAATGAGCAAAAGCAAAAAGTAAAACACTTAAAAAGCTAAAACTGACTACAGTGGATTCTTGATGTTTGCACATGCCCGGGACAAGCTGAATTTGTGCATACAACCGGAATGTGCATACAACCAGAATGCCACAGAAATGAATGGGCACAGAGTGAAATCAATGGGGACCCATTTACAAACATAACTCAGTGCTCACAAATACATCTAAGCCATCTTAAATGCTGTTAAATATTATTTTAAGCAGTAAGAGAAGTAACAGCAACAGCCTTTACCATAGCACATTTTTTTTTTGTGCTAAACTGAACGTTCACTGATGCTAACCCACTTCTGCTGCAGCAAGCAAGAGTGCATGCAGCTTTCATTGAGTAGCATGAATT